>CAWUFW010002502.1:1292500-1317500 GCA_963921515.1 Calotriton arnoldi | reverse complement strand
ATTCATACAAAAACAACCATGGCATGAGTATACAATATTCATTCACCGACTTTTTCCATATTAGTAGAGCTAGGGGATGGTTCGTTTTTTAAGCGTGTCGACTGTGTTTCGAGGCCACAACCAGTAGGGGGGTCTCATCAGGACTTCGCAATGAGGGACACCTGAAATGGAGTAACGGGAAATAACTTAGTCTGTATTCTTTTGGGGGAAGCAAAATTAGGATACTGTGAGGACTGGGTTTAACAATAGCCTGTCTGTGTGAGGAAGTGCACACCAGTATCAGAAGTGACCATAAAATGGTAGAGGGTACTCGCATGGGGCACAGCCGGGCACTGTGTGGGGAGAGCAGAGAAGGATGTCAAGCTCAATATACTGCAGTTAGCAATTGGCAGCGTAATAAATTGATAAGAACTTACCCCTGTGAAAGGAGACTGACAGCTCTTAGAGCCCGTGGTGAATACACACGTCCGTGTGTAATGCGAATAATTGTGCCACACCTGTCCGATCGTGGTGTGAAATTCATCTGTGAGTAAAAGAAGAGAATATCGATGCGCCAAGCGGTACGATGCTGCTTGTACACATGTAATGCTAGAAATGCCCAAAGGGATCGGTACGCACTTACCCAAGAGAAGAGGAGCACAAGATTAATCTCCTCTCTATCGTGGCGGTAGGCTGTTTGGATAGGCTGCAGTATTTAGACCGCGAATGATCTGCCCGTCTTGAAAGGTCTGTGAAGTCGGCCTCCTCGCGTTCAATGACGAGATCCAGCGCGCGGCTCCCGTGGCTTATTTATAGGTCTGAGCCGCGTCTGCCGTGCCTCGTGCGAGCCTACGTGGCAGGCATTAGTCAGGGAGGGAGAGAGCGAACGATTCATGTACCACTCTGGGATCCAAGCTCGGGAGCAAGGCCTCACGGTATGGCAGGGTAGTGTCTTCTATTTCTATGGAATGGTGTAAACAAAAGAAAATTAAGATGGGGGCAGAGTGCAAGGTGTTTCTTAGAAGCAGTAATTGTCAGGCTGGTCACTAATTTTTGTAAAACAGCCAGAATGCCTCTGTGGGCTCTTGGTTGAAACACAAGGCCCAACGGAGTAAATAGGGCAACATCTATTGTTTCTATAGATTAATAAAAATGGTGCAGGATGGAAAGTATTCCTCAATGACTGTGGTATAATAAGTCCACACAAATAATAATTATATACACATTGTTAGCATTTTTGAGAAATCAAAAAATGAAAAATATATAGAAAATTAATAACCATTATTAGCATATTATATCAATTGTCAGATTCTTCCAGCTGATACATCACATTGTAACTTAGGGGTGGTTAATTTGACAGGGTGGCAACGAAACGACGCCATTCTTCAGCTGTATTCAGTCCATGAGTAATGGAATTCACCCGATCTATCCAACGACATTCAATTCTCTGTAGGATCTGTGAAACATCTCCTCATCTTTCCGGAATCTTGGCCATATCAATGACTTGCCATTTTAGTTCATCTGTTGTGTGCTTCTTCTCCGCAAGGTGCATTCTGTACTGAGCATCTTATTCTGCTCCGATGTTGGCAGATGCGCGTCTTGATGGGTTGGGATATTTGCCCAATATAAGGTAGTTTACAAGGACACCATATACAGTAGACAACATTACGCGAGTTACAATTGGAGAAAAAAATTCAGATTTTGTCTAATGTTCTCATGTTCAAAGACCTTTTGTATCACATGAGAAAGTACAGGTTATACAATTGCCACAGCGAAAATGTCCCTTTACTTGGGGAAGACCCCACACTGTATCTAAAGTGCTGGGTTTTCGTGTAATGTTGCATTGTGTAGATGAGTGCACCAGATATTTAATGTTTTTGGCACGTTTGTATACAAACATGGGGGTGTCTATGGTAGGCTCAATGCTTCTGATGAGATGCCAGTTCTTTGTAATCAGATTGCGGATTTTATTCATGTGTGAGCCAAAATTTTTCTAGGGTTTTTATTTTTTTGATGAGCAGCTCTTCTCTGGGACAAAACCATGCCCGTTTAAGGGAGTTCTTTATTATCTTATTTGGATAACCCCTTGTAACCAATTTGGCTTTCAGTATTTGTGCTCGTCTCATATAATCCTCTTTTCTGGAACAGTTTCTACGTAGACGTAAAAACTGGCTGAAAGGTAAGTCATCTGTCAGAGCCCTGGTATGATTACTGGTGTAGGATAGGAGAGTATTTCTTTCAGTGGTTTCCTGTAGAGACTGATGTATAGTTTACTGTCCTGGGGCTTAATCTCTAGATCTAAGAAGGCAATTTCAGATTTCTGGATGGCGGATATGAAAAACAAGTTTTTGGGGCATTTAGATATGTTACAAATTCATGAAAGTTGCATTCAGACCCAGACCAGGAAGATGTCATCAATATATCGTTTCAAACATTAAATGTTGGAACAATAAGTGTTTTGCTGGGAGAGGGCATGTGTATGCTCTATGTAGTCCATGTAAATATTTGCCAGATTGGGAGCAAAAACTGCTCCCATCGAAGTCCCCATGCACCAGTACGGTAAACTATACACCAGTCTCTACAGGAAACCACTGAAATAAATACTCTCCTATCCTACACAAGTAATCATCCCAGGGCTCTGAGATGGCTTTCCTTTCGGCCAGTTTTTACGTCTACGTAGAAACTGTTCCCAAAAACAGGATTCTATGAGAGAAGCACAAATACTGAAAGCCAAATTGGTTACAAGGGGTTATCCTAATAAGATAATAAAGAACTCCCTTAAACGGGCATGGTTTTGTCCCAGAGAAAAGCTGCTCATCACAAAAAATAAAAAAACCCTAGAAAAACTAATTTCTGTGACCACTTTTGGCATACACACGAATAAAATCTGCAATCTGATTACAAAGAACTGGCATCTGATCAGAAGCATTGAGCCTACCATAGACACCCCCATGTTTGCATACAAACGTGGGAAAAACATTAAAGATCTGGTGCACTCATCTACACAATGCAACATTACACGAAAACCCAGCAATTTAGATACAGTGTAAGATCTTCCCCAAGTAAAGGGATGTTTTCGCTGTGGCAATTGTATAGCCTGTACTTTCTTATGTGATACAAAGGTCTTTGTACATGAGAACATTAGACAAAATCTGGAATTTTTTTCTCCAATTGTAACTCACGTAATGTCTACTGTATATGGTGTCCTTGTAAACTACCTTATATTGGGCAAACATCCCAACCCATCAAGATGCGCATCTGCCAGTATTGGAGCAGAATAAGATGCTCAGTACAGAATGCACCTCCTGGTTACTCATTTTGCTGAGAAGAAGCACACAGCAGATGAACTAAAATGGCAAGTTATACATATGGCCAAGATTCTGGAAAGAGGAGGAGATATTTCACAGATCCTACAGAGAATTGAATGTCGTTGGATAGATCGGGTGAATTCCATCACTCATGGACTGAATACAGCTGAAGAATGGCGTGGTTTTGTTGCCACCCTGTCAAATTAACCACCCCCTTAAGTTACAATGTGATGTATCAGCTGGAAGAATCTGACAATTGATATAATATGCTAATAATTGTTGTTAATTTTCTATATATTTTTCATTTTTTGATTTCTCAAAAATGCTGACTATGTGTGTATATATAATCATTTGTGACTGGACTTATTATACCACAGTCATTGAGGAATACTTTCCATCCCGCTCCATTTCTAATCTATAGAAACAAGACGTTGCCCCATTTACTCCGTTGGGCCTTGTGTTTCAGCCAAGAGCCCACAGAGGCATTCTGACTGTTTTACAAAAATTAGTGACCAGCCTGACCATTACCGCCACTAAAACACCTTCCACTCTGCCCCTATCTTAATGTTCTTTCGTTTACACCATTCCATAGAAATAGAAGACACTACCCTACCATACCGTGAGGCCTTGCTCCCGAGCTTGGATCCCAGAGCGGTACATTAATCGTTCGCTCTCTCCCTCCCCGACTGCCTGCCACGTAGACTCGCACGAGGCACGGCAGACGCGGCTCTGACCTATAAATGAGCCACGGGAGCCACGCGCTGGAACTTGTCATTGAACGCGAGGAGGCCGACTTTGGCGGACCTCTCAAGACGGGCAGATACTTCCCTGTCTAAACACTGCGGCCTATCCAAACGGCCTACCGTCACGATAGAGATGAGATAAATCTCCTGCTCCCTCTTCTCTTGGGTAAGTGCGTACCGATCCCTTTGGGCATTTCTAGCATTACCTGTGTACAAGCAGCATCGTACCGCTTGGCACATCGATAATCTCTTCCTTTTACTCCCAGATGAATTTCACACCACGATCTGACGGATGTGGCACAATTATTCGCATTTCACACGGACGTGTGTATTCACCACGCGCTCCAAGAACTGTCAGTCTCCTTTCACAGGGGTAAGTTCTTAGCAATTTATTATGCTGCCAATTGCTCATAACTGCAATATATTGAGCCTGACATCCTTCTCTTCTCTCCCCACACAGTGCCTGACTGGGCCCTATGTGAGTACCCCTTCCCATTTTATGGTCACTTCTGATACTGGTGTGCACTTCCTCACACTGACAGGCTATTGTTAAACCTCCGGTAAACCCAGTCCTCACAGTATCCAAATCTTGCTCCGCCCCCCCCCAAAGAATACTGACTGTCATTTCCCGTTACTCTATTTCAGGTGTCCCTCATTGCTAGGTCCTGATGCCACCCGCTACTGGCTGTGGGGTCGAAATGCCGTCAACACGCTTATAAAAAAAAAAAAAACGAACCATCCCCTAGCCCTACTAATATGGCGCGCTGGATCTCGTCATTGAACGCGAGGAGGCCGACTTCACAGACCTTTCAAGACGGGCAGATCATTCGCGGTCTAAATACTGCAGCCTATCCAAACAGCCTACCGCCACGATAGAGAGGAGATTAATCTTGTGCTCCCTCTTCTCTTGGGTAAGTGCGTACCGATCCCTTTGGGCATTTCTAGCATTACATGTGTACAAGCAGCATCGTACCGCTTGGCGCATCGATATTCTCTTCTTTTACTCACAGATGAATTTTACACCACGATCGGACAGGTGTGGCACAATTATTCGCATTACACACGGACGTGTGTATTCACCACGGGCTCTAAGAGCTGTCAGTCTCCTTTCACAGGGGTAAGTTCTTATCAATTTATTACGCTGCCAATTGCTAACTGCAGTATATTGAGCTTGACATCCTTCTCTGCTCTCCCCACACAGTGCCCGGCTGTGCCCCATGCGAGTACCCTCTACCATTTTATGGTCACTTCTGATACTGGTGTGCACTTCCTCACACAGACAGGTTATTGTTAAACCCAGTCCTCACAGTATCCTAATTTTGCTTCCCCCCCCCCCCAAAAGAATACAGACTAAGTCATTTCCCGTTACTCCATTTCAGGTGTCCCTCATTGCGAAGTCCTGATGAGACCCCCCTACTGGTTGTGGCCTCGAAACACAGTCGACACGCTTAAAAAACGAACCATCCCCTAGCTCTACTAATATGGAAAAAGTCGGTGAATGAATATTGTATACTCATGCCATGGTCGTTTTTGTATGAATTGAAACCTAAAATATGTCACAAACTGTCACTGTTGTAAATAGTAGGTTCGCATTTCAACTTGGGACACCGCGCACTTCTTTTGATGAACTTTATTACGTCTATATAAACAGTAATTGTTTTTCAACCTTATTGTGTGTAGTCCTAACTCTCTCTTTGACAGACTTTGACCAATGAATATTGCCATTGAGCTTAATCATTATGTACTATACACATTGACCACAGGAACCATTGTTCCCTGTTATATGATAGATACCCTGTTTCCGTGTGAGTAGGGTGACCCTTGTTTTTTGCATATACACGACTTTTAGAAAGGTGACATTTTACTGCCCTTAGTCCTTTTGTACCTGTAGCCTGTCTTGGGTCGCATTACTGGGTGTAACTGACAGACTTTGTGAATTTCTCTTAAACAGTCACACAATAGAGGATTAGGTGAGCCTCAATGGGCCATCTGCTGGCAGGACGGGGGGTGGAGCTGAGCACAGCAACTGCAGCTGTATAGCCGCTGCTCTGCCTTCATACAAAGGGCCTAAAAACCTCACATTGTTGTTGCAGCCAACTTGGAGCCAGAGCAGGGGCATCAGGAAATTCCATGCACTTCAAAGCCATGGTCCTAGAAGCTTCTCCTACCTTGCAGAACAAGGGTATAAAAAGAAGACCTCAGGCACCTACTCTGCCAGGAAGGACTGCCACTCTGGTGGACTGCTGCTCCAAAGGACTGCTGCCCTGTTGTCCTGCTGCTCTGCTACCTTCTGCCTGGGTACAAGGACTGGATCTTGATCTGTCCCAGGACCTTCAGAGTGAGTGACAAGTGCTAGCGGGACCCAGCAGGGATGTGGAATTCCTATAGCCCGACTCCCAGGACATATTGTTTGGGGTCAAGGGCAACCAGTTTTCATGGACCAGGGAAGGGCACTGTCTGCAGTTAAGGTAACATTTTTGTCCATATGTTAATGCTGTTCAAACTTGTATTTATGGTTCATTAATTGAAAGCCTTTATTAGGGTGAGCGCTCCAGGTAAATGTTGTAAGCTCTGACCACGATGACAGTGGTTAGAGTAGAAAAATGTGTGCACACGTTTTCAAAGTTTAGCAATATGAGGCTATGTATAATGCTCTCTGATTTGATGCAAATATTTGCAGAAGCTTGAAAGCAAGATTGGTGATTCTTTGCTTTCAAAATAGATAAAATGTTCATAAAAGAAATGACAGCAGGAAAAAACATTTTGCTTTACTACTGTAAAATTTCAGGTACCATTTCTTTGCAGCATCATTTAGTAACGTGTTGATGCATCCTAGTATTTCCCAAAAATATTTATAATGGAAAATGAGTGTAACCAGTTTCAATAAGATTATGGGAAACCGAAATGAACAAGCATTGGCAAAGACAGTAGGTCTGAAATTGGTGGTCAGCTTTTTAGTTTTGTCAATGTATGACATGTTTTGGCATGTTTTTTGTAAAACCTTATTGGTGTGGGAGCTGCTGGGCCCTCACCATTATAACAAACACTGGCAAAAGCAAAAATGTTTTTTTTTTGGTCTCAAAGCACACACTGCCTCAGTAGTTACTGCCACTAAACAAAACTACTTTGTGTGCTGATATGCTCCTGGTGAAAGAGCAGAATGCTGTCACTCGCAGTGAAGCCAGCCGATGCAGAGAGACAGAATTTGAATAAACACAAAAGGTCACGGTCAACGGCAGACCAAATTAGGGGCCCAATTATTAAAGAGTCTTAAAAGTGCACCCATGGTATATGTCCTTGCAGTAAGTGCAGATATACAGCTTTCGTGAATTCCCAAGAATTTACAGTGGTAGGACAAGAAATAGTACTCCTAGAAAATATTTGTGAACTGCATTTTAGCATGAGCAAATATGCTTGTGTAGATTTGCTCATGCGAAAATCTGAGTGTTTGCAAGTTCACTTTCCCTCCAACCACTTTTTTACCCAACTCTGGAAGGTTTACGTCTGCCATTGTCGGGAGTAAATTTCCAACATTTCTCAGTAGGGGAAAAGATTAGAGAAGAGTTGTTGAAAACCCTTAAAACATGCAAGTTATTAGGTTTGCAGACTGAAAAGGGCATTCTAATCCTGGAACTATTTCTTACTACCTTCAGCCCCAGTATGTAGATATGCAGAAACGTGGCAACATAAGGGGATTGCAAGTATTTAAACACTACTATGGTATGAGCCCTGGCATAATCAGAGAGGCTATATCAGAGCTCTTATATAATGAGATTGCTGCCATAATTTGTCGCCGCACTATATGGCACCGAAGGGACAAGTGGATTTTGTTACAGGACCAGTAGATTTATGAAGCAACCTGCCCCCTGGACAAGTAGATATTTTAATAAATTCCACACCCCTGTGCCAGCCTGAGTAAGTCTTGGCCCTCCAAGTGGTGCCCCTCCAGTCTTGAACCCTTGGAAGTGGTGCTAAAGTTGCCCAGATTGCCAAAATCCCAAACTTAGGACTTGGACAAACCTTGTCCCAAAAGTGTTCTGAGCACCAGGAGGAGACCAGGACCAACCTGCTCGCCTATCCGCCCTAGGTGGATCGTAGGTCAGATTGACTTTGCAGCTTCTCATGCTACGTTTTTCTCCGCAGTAACAAATCTTTTCTGTGGTTCTTCAACAAAGGGTAATCCAGCCTCAAGTCCAAAGGTAAACACTGTCCGGGCCGAATCCACTTTTATTTATTGATTTATTTATTTATTGATTTATAAAGCGCCAGAATCGACCCCCGAAGGGGTATCTCTGCGCTCAGGACGGGGCACCTGAGAGGAGCTAACTGCTAAAAATCAGGAACAGAAAAGGAAGGTCTTGAGCTGTTTCCTAAAATGGGAATATTCCGTGCACTGTCTGAGCTGCACGGGAAGCTTGTTCCAATAACAGGGGCCTAAATAAGAAAAAGACTTCCCACCTTGTCTGGACCGTTTGATTCTAGGCACTGCAAGGAGGGATTGAGATCCTGAACGAAGAGACCGCTGAGGTGTATAGGGAATAAATTTATCTGCAAGATAGCTAGGGCCAGAATTGGACAAGGCCTTATGTATGGTGCAGCAAATCTTAAACTGTACTCGTTCTCGTATTGGGAGCCAGTGAAGCTGAAAGAGCAGAGGCCGAGAGGCTGTCCTGGGCGGGGCGTTCAGGATCAAACGTGCCGCCGTGTTCTGAACAACCTGCAATCTGTTAAGAGCAGCCTCACTACCGCTCAACAATAGGCTGTTACAGTAATCCAGGCGACTTAGAATAAGCGCCTGGGTTAGCGTCTTCCTGGATGAATCAGGAAGCAAGGGAAGGATGCGACGCAGTAGGCCCAACACATGGAAACAGGAGCCAGCTGTCTGTGCAGCGTGCTCCTTCATGGTAAGGGTCTGCTCCAGGCGAACACTCAAGTTTTTTACACAAGACTTGGGGGCGGTGCCCAAATCTGTGGCCCACCAATTGGGGGTCCACAGAAGTTGAGCCTCCCCAAAAAGCATAATCTCCGTCTTTCCCACATTGCACTGAAGAAAGTTACTCCTCATCCACTGTGAGATGTTTCTCATTCCCAGAGAGAAAGCGGCCTGTACAGAAGGAGTGAATTTTGCGAATGGAAAGAGCAGCTGGGTATCGTCAGCATAGGAGACGTGGATAAACCCGCTACTCCTTAACAGATTGGCCAAGGGAGCCACATAGATGTTAAACAAAGTCTGGCTCAAACAAGAGCCCTGTGGTACTCCCTTGGACAACTCTGATACAGCGGAACGATACGGACCAAGGTTAACCGCCTGTGAGCGGAATGAGAGAACTCGTCAGCCACTGTAAAGCCAAATCTCTGAGTCCGATCTCCTCCAATCTCCTGAGCAAAATCTTATGGGAAACCGTATCGAACGCGGCGAAAAGGTCCAGCACCACCAGAATCATAGAGTGGCCTCTGTCTAGGGTCATCCTGATGTTATCGGTGACCACTAGTAGGGCCGATTCTGTGCTGTATTTAGGGCGAAAGCCTGATTGAGAAGAGTCAAGACTACCTGTCCTTTCGACATAGTTGGAAAGATGGATGTTAATATGTTTCTCCAATAGCTTGCCCAGGAACGGAAGGAGGGAGATGGGACGGATGGGACTTTTATCCGAACCACGCTCCATCGACTCCATAGTTGGATTGTTTTTTCTTCCCGCCGTCTGGTTCAGACTTGTGCTCCCGTGCTCTGGTTTGACAGTCGCAGTGCTCCTTTCAGTTCACAAGGGTGCCTTCCCTCCGTCTTTATTGTTATCAATCATGTCTCCTTTTCTATCTCCGTCTCTGGTCGACGTTTGACTTTGCTCTAGCAGGGCTTGGGTTGACTGCCTCCCCTTCAGGGCCTCACCCTTGGGACGTACTTCGTCTTTTGGTCCCGCTTCTCCCCCATGCCTTGACGGTGATGGAATGGACGTCATTCCGATATTGTCCTCACTGCCACGCATAGTATCCTCGCACCGATCTCAATCAGGTCTGCAATTTGTGTCTCTTGTCCGAGCACGAGGCTGCTTGCAACGCTTGCTGCTCCTTTCGCTCTAAAAAGACCCTTAGTCTGTCGGGCTCGGTGTCTCAAGATATCGCGTAGGAGCGTAGACATCACCCTGGACCTTTTCAGCCTAGAGAACATTGAGAGAGAGCACCATTCTCAGCCCTCTGACACGGCCGAGGAAGTCTTTTCCCTCGGACAGCTCTGGCTCCAATCTGGAGATCAAGGACCTCCTGCCAGTTGAGCAGGCACTGAGTAGGGTACCCCCTTTGCCTCGCCACCTCTCTCAAGAATAGCATATCCAAGGGATATCCAGCCA
The DNA here is from genome assembly GCA_963921515.1 of Calotriton arnoldi. Lineage (NCBI taxonomy): Eukaryota > Metazoa > Chordata > Amphibia > Caudata > Salamandridae > Calotriton > Calotriton arnoldi. Next base: position 1,307,126 of record CAWUFW010002502.1, on the reverse strand, counting down.
ATCTGGAAAGCCAGAGACCAGCCACTGGGCTTGTCTACCTACCTTCAGGCCATGGTTTGCACCAACATTCGTCTTTGGATGTGCCACCTGATCCGGTTTGACCCCAGCGCTGACCCGACCGTCTGAGCCGAAACCCTAGGCGTCAACCAGTAAGACCAACCTTGGCTCCGGCTCTGTGGAACCGAATGTCCACAAACTACAGGAGATCGATGCTTGGCAAAGACATTTGGTCATCCATCCCCACACAGGTTGGCTCCTTGCCCGCCCTTTGGTGTCTGCAGCTGCTCAACCCTCCAAACATCAGCTGTCCTTCGAGGAGGTCTTGGACATTCCAACCCCACCGAAGCAGCGCAAGAAGGCAGGCAAGGCTAGTAGTCCCTTATCCTTCACATATACATCACCCTGCCCTCCTCCTCCTCCTCCTCCTCAACCTTCACCTTTCCGGTCTGCTTCTCCAGGGGATCCCCTTCACATTAAACCTCAGGGGGTCACCTCATTCTGACACAGGTGGTCTGGGGTGGGGGTGACACATTTCACAATTCTCCACAGGGCGACCCATGGGACTTCCATGACACAGAGCCACCGGGGGATACAGACCTCGACTTGTATCCTGCCTGCCCCTCCCCGCCGGATGATTCCATATCCTATCAGGAGCTTATTGGTAGGACCGCCTCTTTCCATAAGGTGGATCTTCACACAGAGTCTTTGGTAGAGGACTTCCTCTTTGAAACCCTATCCTCCACCCACCACTCAATACCTTCCCATGCTAAAAGACCTGCTCCGCCACACGACTGACATCGTTTTAAGACCCCATCCGCGCTAGGGTCATAACTCCCAGGGTGGTCATAAAATACAATGCTCCCCTACTGTCCTCATTTACATTTGTGGGCAGCTCCCACCTGACTCTCTCGTCATTACATCCTGTAAAAGAGCCAGCTCTCAAGCTACTGGTGATGCCTCTCCACCAGACAAGGGGAGAGTAAGCATATAGACACTGCTGGGAAGAGGTTTGGCTGAGCAATCATCCATACATTGGTGCATTGCTAATTCCATTGGACTACTCTCCAAATATGACTATGCCAGCTGGGATGAAATGGAAGGCCTTTTCCAACATCTTCCAGAAGTGTACAGGAAAAGGGGTTATGAGATGAAGTGAACTCCAGCCGCCTCCTGTGCAAGCCTGCCTGGCTCCATACTTCTGGCTTTAAGCTGGAGGTCCAACAGAACCTCCTTCACATGCCTCCTTTTGATTGTCCACATCTATTCAGTCTGTAGGTAGACTAAGCTTTAGAGAAAATTTAAAAAGATACTGTTGGAAATGGATTTTCTGGTTGGCTAGGGTATGCACCTAAGCCAGGCAGAATCCACCACTCTAGTCCGGATAAGGGGATTACACGTCTGAAATAACCCCTGCTCACCCCCTTGGTAGCTTGGCACGATCAGTCGGGCTTATCTCAGAGGCAATGTGTAAAGCATTTGCTCATAACACAGTAATACAGTGAAAACACTACTAATGGGCACCACACCAGTTTTAGAAAAATATCCAATATTTATCTGTGTAAAACAAGACCAAAACAACAAAAATCCAACATACAGTGATCCAAATACCAATAAAGCAAAAATAGCCTTTATATACAGTTCCTTGAAGTAGATGGCTCCGTCCGGGGCTATCACAGCGTCGTGCGCTAATAAATCCAACCGTTCCGGCCAACCGTGGTGCCTTCAAGCCACAGAGCCGGCAGCGGTGTCGTTGGGTTACCTTTTTTCCTCTGGCAGCTGAAACATCCAGTTCCAGAAGCTGGTACCCAGAAGATGTTGAAGTATTTGATTTCCCTGAGACTTCCAACAGGAGGCAAGCTCTACATCAAGCCATTGGAGATACTTGGAATGCAGAAAGCACAGTCCAGTCCTTTCCCTACCCAAGACAGAAGCAGCAACTGCAGGCCAACCCAGCAAAGCACACAGCAAAGTGTTGGTCTCTCCTCACAGCTCTTCTGCTCTTCATCCTGGCAGGTTCCTTAGTCGAGCAGTAATCTAAAGTTCTGGGGCCAGGACCCCAATATTTATACCACATTTCCCTTTGAAGTTGGCACAAAGAAAGTTCCATTGACCTACATAATCCAGTTCTCCCTGGCTCAGGCCAAGCTCACTCCCAGGGGTGGAGACAGCATTGTGTAAGACAGACAGTTCATTCAGGTGCAAGCAACAACTTGTCCCACTACTCTAAATGCAGCCAGGTCTATTCAACCTGACTGAGACGCTCAGGAAAGGCAGCACACACCTCAACCTCTCTTCCCCCCCCCCCCCCCTGGTTGTCTGTCTAGTGTGAATGCACAAACAAGCCCCTGTCGGGCTTAAAACCCAGTCAGCGAATACACAACAGGCAGAGGTTCATAGATGGTTAGGCAAGAACATACCTGCTTTCTAAAAGTGGTATTTTCAAAAACACAATATAAACCTCATCTTTACTAAAAGATGAATTTTTAAATCACGAGTTCAGGCATACTAAACTCTTTCTCCATCTTGTCCCAATGGAAAGTTAGGTTTGTAAGATGTTACAAGGCAACCCCCATGTTAGCCTATGGGACAGATGGCCTTTCAATAGTGAAAAAGAAACTGCACAGTATTTCCCTATCAGGACCTGTAACACACACCAGTACATGTCCTACCTTTCACATACACTGCACCCTGCCCACAGGGTTACCTTGGGCCTACCTGAGGTGTCTTACATATAGGAAAAGGGAAGGTTAGGGCCTGGTAAGTGGGTGCACTTGCCAGGTCGACATGGCAGTTGCAAACTGCGCGCAGACACTTTAGTGGCAGGTCTGAGACACCTTTGAAAAGCTACTTGTGTGCTTGGCACAATCGGTGCTGCAGCCCACTAGTAGCATTTGAGTTACAGGCCCCGGGCACACCTATGCATTGTACTAGGGACTTTGTAGTAAATCAAATAAGCCAATTCTGGAAACACCAATCCATAAACACAATTTACACGGAGAGCATATGCACTTTAGCACTGAATAGCAGTGGTAAATTGCCCAGATTCTTACAACCAATAAACAAGGTCCAAACCAGGAGGCCAAAAAGCAAAGTCTGTGGATGAACCCGCTGAAAAAGCCAAGTCTAACAGAAGCAGCAGAGGCTATATGTGCACTTCAAACACCTGCATCTCGTGGCTACTTCTGTCGCACACCCTTCCGTGGAGGCTCAAAGACCACCTCCACCAATGCCTCCACATTCTACCAAAGTCCACAGGCCCAGCAGTCCTCTCCCAGAGGCTACTTCAGGGGATCCTACAGAGGCAATGGTTCAAAAGGCAGAGGTAAAGGTGGCTGCCCCACCATCAACATGGTTATTACCTGGCTCCCATTTCTATGCCTCCCACCATTCCACCTCGCAAACACAAACTCTTCCCAGAACACTAAAGGATATTTAGGGAAGAGGTTAAAGCACTACTTCTCTAAGGGGCCGGTCCCCCATCATTACCAGGGCATGGGAGTATACTCTTTGTACTTCTAATTCCCTAAAAGGACTGTTCCCTAATACCCATTCTGGACCTTGGTCCTCTCAATGAATACATCCTTTCAGGACACTTTCATAAGGTTACTCTTCAAGATGTTATTCCGCTACTGCAAGGTGACTTCATGACTGCTCTCTACCTGAAGGAAGCCTATTTCCACATACCAATACAGCTGGCTTATCGCCAATATCAAAGGTTTGTGGTCCGCAGAAAGCATTACCAGTTCAAAGTGCATCACTTTTGGGGTCACCACCGCACCCAGTCTGTTCACCAAGTGTCTCCTGGTGGTGGCTGCTCATCTTTGCAGACAGAGCATTCATGTTTTCCCCTATCTGGGAGACTGGCTGATCAAGTCCAAATCGCCAGCAATGCTATGAACACCATAAACCTCCTACACACACACCTAGGCTTTACCATCAATGGCACCAAATCCCACCTACAACCCTTCCAGTTCTAACCCTATCTAGGCGCAATTCTCAACTCAAAGGTACAAGCACTAATCCCTCTTTTCCAACCTGACGTTCAGGTCTGGTCAGGACAGTCATGCGATATCTTGGTGTGATTGACTCCTGCATTGCCATAGGACCCTATGCCGGACTAAACGTGCATACGTTGCAGGGTGCCTAGTGCAACAGTGGTCTCAAGCAGAGAGTCATTGGGACAATCTGGTGTTGATCAGCCACCACACTTGTCGCTCTCTGCAGTGGTGGAAAACCAACAATCTGTTGCTGGTGTGTCCTTTTCTAGACCCAGTTCCACAGAAGACCCTCACAGCGAATGCATACCTTACAGGGTGGAGTGCTCACTAGGCCTGGGCGGTAAATTCCATTCCGCTCGCGGAATTTGTGGAATTTGGGTAATTTCGCGTTCCGCGGAGAACGCGAAATTGCCAAAAATTCCGCGACTTCGCGGAATTTTTTGCTTGTTCGCGCTTTCAAAATGCGTGTTCGTGAGATATTTCTCCCCGAGCACGCAAACAGCGTTCGCGAACAGGAAAAAAGCATCGCGAACGGGCAGAACAAGCAATTCCGCGTGTTCGCGGAACTTTTGCGTGCTCGCAGAGATTTTTTACCGTTTCGCGGAGCTTTGCGTAGCGCGACTACGCAAATTCCGCCCACCCCTAGTGCTCACTTACAGAATCTGACTGTCCAGGGCCATTGGGAGCCCAAACACCAGGGCCTCCACATCAATTACCTGGAACTTCTAGCCATCTACCTGGAACTTCTAGCCATTCACCTCATTTGAAGGCTTTCCTACCTCGCCCTACTGGCAAGGTCATCCCTGTTCAAACGGGCAACATGACCGCCATGTATTGCCCAGAACATTTGGAGGTGGCCTGTTTGCCACAAAGTCCTTCTGCTAGCTGAGTTCCTTGCAGGAACGGACAACGACTTTGCCAACTTCCTCAGCAGGAAGCAGCAACAAGTCCACGAGTGGGAACCCCACCCAGAAGTCCTCCGCCAGTACTTCCAGTACTGGAACTTCCCAGAGATGGACCTTTTTCGCCACAGCAGAAAACGCCAAATGCCCATACTTCGCCTTCAAGTTCCCACAACCCAAAGGCAACGCACTATGGGTGATTTGGTCAGGGATATTTGCCTACGCTTTTTGCCTCTCCCACTACCATTTGTGTTTCAGTGGCTCTGAAAGACATCTCTTCCCCCTCGTCCTGGGGGCTCTCACATGGCCCGCCAGTCTTGGTTCATGATTCGACTCTAACACTTTCTAGTTCCACTTGTGGGATTCCCCAACAGGCTTAATCCTGGACATTCCCTGCTAAAGCCACATCTCCGGTCACCTGAGAGACCTCCCCTGGCTTCTGGTCAACAAAAGAATCCCCTTCAAGCTCCTCACGCACATCTACAAAGCCCTCTACAACACCCGACCCGAACACCTCAACCAATGCCTCTCCTACACACCGACCAGACATCGCCGCTCCGCCCATCTGTCCCTGGCCACTATCCCACGGATCTGCAAGATCATGGCTGGAGGAAGATCCTTCTACCTCGCTGCGAGGACCTGGAACTCCATACCTCTGCATCACAGGAAATCACCGTCACTGCCTCAATTCAGGAAGGACCTCAAGACCTGGCTCTTTGCCAGAACTGCAGACCCACCCCCACCCCCAGCACCTTGAGACACTTACGGGTGATTAGTCTCACTTTACAAGAACCCTGATTGATTGAACACGCCTAACCTTATGCAGAATCCTGAAGAAATCAGGCATCCATACCCCAGGTCTCTCAACCTTGCGATCTAGCTCCTGAGGGCATAGAATTTGGATAGCTTAAACTTGCACCTGAATTCATGAGCATTCTCAAAGCACGCGGACCTACCACCAGGGTATTCTATGCAACCTATTGGAAGAGGATTGTGTGCTATTGTCATTCAAAACATATTGATCCCTTAAAGGCCACAGTGCAGGACATTTTCTGCTGTCTCCATTTGCAGATTTCAGGCCTAGCCTTCACTTCCATGCGGCTACATCTGGCTGCTGTGGGCGCTTGCCTTCAGCGCAGACAACACTTCTCTCTCTTCAGAATTCCAATCATCAAAGCTTTTATGCAAGGGCTCAAAAGGATTACCCCTCTGGTCCCCATTTGAGCCCCTCCACTTCTGTCCCCTTCAGAACCTTTTAGGAAGGTTGCATTCCTATTTCCTATCACTTCACTCAGGCGTGTCAGTGAGCTACAGGCATTAACCTTCGAACCTTTCTTCCAAGTTCATAGGGATATGGATGTTCTTCACACCAACCCCAAATTCCTCCCTAAAGGTAGTCTCCCAATTCCAGCTTAACTAGTCCATTGAACGTCCTGTTTTTTTTCCCACAACCTGACTCAGTTGCAGAACCAGCTCTCCATACTTTGAATGTGAAATGAGTCCTAATGTACTACATTAAGAGACCTATGCCCTTTAGGAGATCACAACAACGCTTTGTTTCTTTCTGCAAATCCCATAAAGGGATGGCTGACGAAATCCGGCATTGCAACATGGATCGTGAAGTGCATCCAGACATGCTATGCTAAAACTAAAAACCATGGCCATTTCTCCCAGAGCCCACTGCACTTGAAAGAAAGGTCCTCTATGACCTTACTGGGAAACATTCCAATAGCCGACACATGCAAAGCAGCTACCTGGTTCACACCACACACTTTTACAAAACATTACTGTGTGGATGTGCTAGCATGCCAACAAACCAATGCTGGCCAGACAGTACTCCATGCACTTATTCAACATACTGCAACAGCCACAGGCTAGACACCACTTTGGGATGACTGCCTTCAGTATATGCAGCATGTGCATCTACAGCCACACATGCCTTGAACATAATGTTACTCACCCTGTAAGCATCTGTTTGTGGCATATAAAGCTGTAGATTCCCAAATGTGCACACCCTCCTCCCCGAACGCCCATGGCCGTTGCAGTGTCTCTTATCTTTTCCCTCCTTTTGCATGGACTTCTGTATATACTATACTTCGCTTCACGTTCCATCCTCACTCTCTGTGCGGAAAAACAATCTAACAATGGAGTCGATGACCATGCGCATTACCAGCAAGAGGAGGAGGCAGTACTTTGTGACTCGAAAGACTTTTTCTTCGAAGAAAAAGCTTGCCAACATCCGGGCTCAACACTAGATGGCAGGAGTATGCACAGCATGTGAATCTAAAGCACTACATGCCACGAACATTTGCTTACAGGGTTAGTAACCTGTTCCTTCTATTTTATTTATCTCAAGCTAATCCCAGAATATCTACTGAGACTGCCTTCACCACTCCTCTGAAAGTAAAATCCCCTTTAAAATACTTAGACACCTACAGCCAAAAAACTGTAAGCCAACACACTCTCTGGAAGTGTACAAAAAATACCCAAATGTATGTTAGGGTATGCAACAGCCACAAAAGTGATCTCAAATGTATGTTACGGTAGGGCCACAGAAGTGAATAATGAAAGTGAAAATGTTAGAGAACACAATCACACGTCCATTATCAGGGATAATCCTCGTCTCTTCCACTACCATTGAATCTGTGAACTTGCCACCGACCATTGAGACCTTGCACTCTGGCCGATGCCCGGTGGAGCTAACTTGATAGCTATAGAGGAGATGGGCTGTGGACTTCCCCCTCGACCATCATCTACCCAGCCGGACTTTGGGCAGACTCTCCTTCGTCTCTCCGCTGTATCTCCCTCTTACCCTTTTACCTTAATCCCCTACCCTTCTACGCTCCATTATCTCGTCTTCTATGCTCTTTAAATGTTTTCTTGCAACAGATGTAACTTGTAACTGATGTAACTTTGTAACAATGTGGATCCTTATGTAAAGCGTTCTGATACCTCCGGGTCTAGCCAGCGCTATATAAAACTCAAATAAATAAATTTAAAAAAGAGATAGAAATTCCTAATGGTATTCAATACTTAATGTATATCCACAGCTCCTAGAGGAACCATTGTAAAAGATTACGTTGGGAATATCAACCCAAGTAAAAAGTCAGCTTCCATCTATACCCAACATTAAGCACACTATATCTCACAAAGGGAGAACAGAGGCAAGCAAATCCAGCTCCAGTACTTATGCAGAAATAAACCACACTAAGGAACTACTTATTTTGGTTGACAGTTTGAACAAGGACAAAAGCATTAATTTTGCCACTGCAAACTATTTTGTGACCTAAACTAAGTTGCTCATTTGGTTGATGGATGGTACATTTGAAACATTCCCATGACCCTTCAACCAAATATACACGATGAATACCAAATTAACAATATCCCATCATGTCTCCACCCTTCTCTAGAGTGTGAGCTACTTTTTACCAATGAGAATCATTCAGAGCTACTGTCTAATATAGCGATTTTTATATATGGGTACATTAAGGCCAAGAACCGTAAGTGTTGCCCATGGAGTGTCCAGTTTTTGATGCAAAAAGTGCACTGCATTAATGTCACATGATCTGTATTGGGAAAGGTTTACCTGTAGGGTCCCCAAGGACCAGAAATGTCTCTTTAGCATTGTTTGACTCAACTCTGTGAGGTGAGTATCTGAGTGAGGCTTGTTGTTTTCTTTGCCGTGCAAGTATGTAAACACTTCCATTAAATTGGTGAAGCCCTAAAGTCAATTGGTTGATGTCCAGAAACCGATCCTACCTTAACTGAAGATTAAGAATACCATTTCCTTGTGACCAGAATCGTTCGAGGAGTATCGGTAAGGCCTTGCTGCCGTTGACGAAAATGCGCATGGCCCCACTTCCCCTTTCCTGGTATGCACTCACACGCAACCAAATAAAGTTATTTTTTAACATATTCATTGGACCCCTAAATAGGACCATTAGCAATAATAGATTTTGCAAGGTACATACAGAATTTATAGATCCCTACAAGAAGTATATATTTGTGCAGTCACTGAAGGTTGCTGTAAAACGCTAAACACCATTGAAGAAAAGAAAGGAGAGAAAGACGATGGTAAAACAGAGAGAAGGAAAGGCAGGAAGGAAATGGGAGGTATGGAGAATGGAATGTAAGGTGGGAGGGATGAAGGGAAGTTGGGAGGGAGCAGGGAAGGGAAATGGGTAGGCAGGAATGAAGAAAGGGATGTAGGAAGAATAAACAAAACGGGGATAAATGAAGGGAACAATACAATGCGACGAAGAAACAGGAGATGAGAGAAATCATAAGAGAAAAATTGAAAGTGAGCTAGAAAGAAATGAAGATTAAGTTCAAAAGGAGACAGAAAAGCAAAGAATACAAAGTTTGTCTTCCCTCAGTTCTTCATTTAAACTTACCTGTGAATGGGTGGACCTTACTCTGGTCTCTCGTTAATGAAGTTTCTCAACTTTCCCCAGCTATCCTTCCTGAGCTGATGTCGCATACCTCACACCCAGGTCTTTACCTGAAATGGCCTAAGTGATTGTTTCTGCTCTGTGAGTAGTTTTCATACCTCATTAAGGGAAAGCACTGGCAGGGCCATCAGCCAGCACACTAATTGTCATTGGCCTACTAGGGATTAAGCAAGATAGTCTGACTTAAGTCACTTTTCCTAAATATTTATAAAAAAATCTGACTTTGCCACAGAATTGAATTCTTAATTAACATTAGTTAACAATAGTGTTTCGATTTATTCTATTAGCTTCTACCAACCGGAGATAGCAACGTTATTTTATTCTTATATTTGGTTTTTCCTCACAGGACAGCTTCCGCCATTCACAGTGAAAATAGCTTTTGAGGACTAGGTACTGTAGACACATGCCAACATTAAGTTCTTGCATTTAACACTTTCAAATCCTAGTCACCTTATCTTGCGGGCTGCCAGGCCTACTTAGGGGTGACTTTTTAATATTAAAAGGGAGGGCTCATGACTAACGGAAAGAGTTGTTTTGACAGGTTTGCCTGCAGGTTAAAAAATTGAAGGAAGCAGGCTAAATAGGTAGGCCTCAAGCCTTGATTTCTTTGTCAGCTTAGTGGATAGCACAATACGTAATGCAGTCCACGGGTGACCTTTAACTTTTCCATGCCAATGGTGTATTTTCCTGAACCGTATACTACGGCTTTACTGTAAAGATAAATGTCAGTTGTGGGTTAGCCTGTGTTACCATGTTTTCAGAGTCGGAGCACATACTCTTGGTCCTGGTCAAAAAATGGGGGTGACCACCCCCAAAAAGAGGCGCTTTCTCACACATCCATGTAGCTAAGAAATACCCTGGAACCACCTGAAAAATTATTGTATAAAACACAAACGCTAAAACATGCATACTGTTTCTGGAATTCCAAAAGCAGTCCTGCACTAAAAATAGTAAATCCAAATTAAATATCAAAAATGCGAACTAAAATAAATCCTAATTTTCAATCCAAAATCATCCCACATAAAGCTTGGGCATATTCAAGTGAATAATATATATATATATATATATATATATATATATATATATATATATATATATATATATACATACAAAACAATCTCCTCAGCTTCCTTTCGGCGACGAGAGAGAGACGGACTCCAATCTGAGTGGCAAATCAGGTAATTTATTTCATGGAAAGCCAAATACGACGCGTTTCGGACAACGCAGTGTCCTTGTTCACATACGGACATGTCATTCAACTCTTTGTTTTATAATGCTGTGCCTCATCACCCTTCGTGTCACATGTAGTGTGGACATAAACAAAATACTGCAAAATGGTAGTCTGTTTTCCTTAAAGTAACTGATTGTTTCTCTGTTTTTCTTTTTTATCTTTTTCTCTACTGATGTTTAGCTCTGATTGTATTTAACTAAACTTTTGTTGCCACATGCTATATTAGCTGTTTATGTCATACTTATAGGTGAATCAGTGTTTCATTTTGGCGATAATACATGCTGGGATAGACATGGAGCCAAGGCAAAATACATAAGCCCCAAAATTTTGATTTAAATGCACAGATGTTTTCTCCCCATACATGCCAGTCAATAAATGTACCAATAATGGATGGTTTCTTCTTTCCATTCAATTGTAATACATTTCCATAGATAATTTGTGATAAATAAATACATAAATAAATATATACCATCTAAAATATCTTTAAAATTGAGAGACCAGTTCAGAGAATATTTGACCGCTTGAATGCGTCTGTGCAAACACAAGTTTAGATGACAGTCTCATAATATCATAATACCCCCAATTTGTGCAAAAAATCGCAAACATAAAACCTAATCTAGATTAAAACATCATCATGACATTAAGAGCATGGCAAGCCAGCACAGGTTAAAAGAAAGGTCTTATTTCTGCATAAATGCATTCCTCACTCCACCTCTCATGACTGATGTTCTCCAAATGCAATACAGGGCAAGAATTCCAACATACTGAAAATCGTATATAGCAATTGGGCAACTCTTTTTCTTTCCCTTAAACATAATTCTAGCTAAAAATTATTATAAAAATTCATTATGGAATTGACATACCATTATTATGGAAGGGCAGCCGCCCTCCATATGTTAAAGTGCCAGTGCAAACCTCCAGTGCAAGTGCGTAAAAAATCTAGAAAATTGGGTGAGCAAACAACAACAATGAAGTAGCAGCAGATGAACCAGATAAAAAACTTTAAAAAAATACAAAAGCTTCTAAAAATCAATGTATAAATTGATAATTAGACAGGTTCCGATTCATATGTGAGGTTTAAATGTCTAAGATTTCAGACATTTGCGAATGCAAATAGTCAAAGACTACAGAGATGTTCTAATCCTATCTCAAATGTGTCATACAGGGGAAACTCTGTAATACGTCAGATCGAGTCATGGGTTGCCTTCTAATGAAATATTACTGCTGACATTCTATAGGAAGTTGTGAAGGTCTTCCGTATTGTTGAGCCCATTTGGAGCTTTGCTATCGAGCTCCAGAATCATGAGACTCTAGTTGCCGCAGTGTTCTCTCTATTGCCGCCTCTGATCGAGGCGGGAACTGCTGCAATAACAAAGTATTTTAGGCATCCAAGGTTATTGTTGCGAGTGGCCTTGAAGTGTCTTGCCACTGGATACGCTGTGTCATTATTCACGATTGCCCTGAGATGTTGCAGGATTCTGGCATGCACCTGTAGCTTAGTGCTGCCCACATATCTTAAGCCACAGGTGCATGTCAGGACATACACAGCGTATTCCGTTTTACAGTTGAAGCTTCCTTTTATAGGGATTTCAGTCATGTGAAAGGGGGTAGTATATTTGGTAGTATTCTCCCCAAATTTGCATGCTCTACATGTCGAACACTTGTGGAAACCCATTCTTGGCTGTAGCCACATTTTATCAGGGCCTGTATCTTTTGTTCTTGGCGACCTGAGATTTCATAGAAATACCCTTCCGAAATGTGAAGGTGGGCACTGTATTAAGGAGCGGTGCCAGAACTGCATCAGTGCATACAATTGGCCAGTTTCGTTTAATGATCGACCTTAATTGCCTCTCCTGCCGATTAAACGTTGTAATCAGCCTAGGAGTACCATTATTGTATGTCTCCTCTGTATTAATATCTCTAGGTATCCGCAATGATTCCCTGGATTTTGTTGCCACTTTGTCTTTAGCTTCCCTAAGTACTCGCTCACTGTACCCTCTACCTTTGAATCTCATGGTAGCTTCTTCAATGCATTTCTCCAAATCTAGATTGGTGCTACATATTCTTTTTAATCGCAGAAATTCCCCATAGGGAATACTCTCGATCAAATGTTTGGGATGTGCACTGTCAGCATGCAGGGTGGAATTGCCCGCTGTTGTTTTCCTATGTAGGGTAGTTGCCAGACTACCATCCTTTATATAGATCTTTACATCAAGGAACTCCACATTCTCCATATCAATATGTGCAGTGAATTTCAAGTTCATATTGTTGTCATTGATGGATTTGACAAATGTGCCCGCACTTTCAATGTCTCCCTGCCACAGTATAAATACATCCTCTATATACCTTAGATAATGCCTGACATGCTTGGAGAATAGTTCTGCGTGCGTGGCCCTGAGTGCCAGCTCCTCCCACCAGCCTACCGCCAAACCGGCATAGCTGGGGGAGAAGCAAGCACCCATGGCCACGCCCCTTAGTTGTCTGTACATCTCTTTGCCATATACAAAAAAAATTATTAGTGAGGCACCCTGACAGCAAATCCATTAACATTTTGTTATGATTGTAACATTCAATTGGTTTGTTATCCAAAAAATGTTTGACAGCCATGAGACCAGTGCTGTGTTCAATACAGGTATATAAAGATTCAATGTCCAAGGTAATAAATACCATGTTTTCTTTCCAATCCATGTCATTGAGTCGTTTTAGGGAGTCACCTGTGTCTCTCACAAATGATGGCAATTCTTTGACCAAAGGTTGCAAGAAGAAATCCACATATTGGGATATGTGTTCCCCCATGCTCTTGATGGCTGATATAATTGGTCGGCCGGGCACTGGATTTTTGTTCTTATGTACTTTTGGAATGAAGTATATATATGGGACCATTGGATGTTCTACCCACAGATATTTAAATTCCTCCGCCGATATCATTCCATCTCTTTTATATTGGTAAAGTTTCTTAGTCAGACTCTTTTGCCATATTGTACTCTTTAATGCTAGTTTTTTTGTAGCAATCCTGGTCCGAGAGTTGCCTTTGTGCCTCTTTATTGTAATCAACCTTTGGCCAGATAACAATATTGCCTCCTTTATCTGATTTTGTGACAATGTCGTTGTTGTTCCCCAGTTTTTTCATAAGTTTTGCATATTGAATTTCTTTATATTTCATGTTTTTCTTTTTCTGTTGTACTTGACGATGAAGTTGTTTAATATCCTCCGTCACTCGATCATGGAATATATCAATAGAGTCTTTTGGCATCATTGGCATGAAAGTAGACTTGGCTTTGAAAGGACTGCTTCCTGCTCCGTGTTGTCTGATTTCCATCATTTGTAACTGCTCTTGAGTAGAGTTCACTGGATTTGCCTCATCTGGCATAGATTCATTACTGAGATCCAATAATGTCGTATGGATAGGTGTATCGGATGCAAGCAAGTGGCCCACGGTACTAGGTTTGGATCTTGGTTGGCTTTTATTTTTGTCTGCCTCCAGACCGTTTTTGATTGTGAAGAATTTTTTTAGTTTCAATTTGCGTACAAAACTGTAAACATCGACTCTAGTTTGAGCATAATCAAAGTCATTGGGTGAGCAATAGGACAGTCCCAACATTAAGATTTGTTTCTCGGCCATAGTCAGTTTGACAGATGAAAGATTGATAATAGTGCTGTCTTCCATATTCATTGTTTCTGCCAGTATTTTCTTTTTGGTTTTTGTGCTGTTCTTTTTGCGTCTTTCTTTCCTTCTTGTGTTCCTTCGTTTTCTAGCTGCTTCTTTTGATTTTGTGGCCGTAATGTGTTGCGACGTTCCAGGACTAAAAAATCCACTTCCTCGCCTATGCTCAATCGTCTGGCCTCTGCTGTTCCACTTTCATAACTACTGCTCCCACATTCTGAACTGGCATCACTCGTTAGAGACTCAGTCTCTGACTGTATATCCTTAGCATTATCGGATATGCGGTTTTTAGCTATTATATCCCCATCTTGTGTAGTTTTAGTGTTCATTTTCATTTTCTTGACATTCACATATTTACGTGCAAAAGTGTAGATCTGCCC